>OX940978.1:47276825-47322947 GCA_954871275.1 Leptopterna dolabrata | reverse complement strand
AATGTTTTTCCGTGAAAGCGGAGAAAATGAAGTGTGCATTTTTTTTTCTTCTGCACACACACACACACACACACACACACACACACACACACACACACACACACACACACACACACACACACACACACACACACACACACACACACACACACACACACACACACACACACACACACACACACACACACACACGCACACACGCACACACACACACACACACACACACACACACACACACACACACACACACACACACACACACACACACACACACACACACACACACACACACACACACACACACACACACACATATAATATATGGGAGGATTTTGACCGTTGATCAATAGTTTAGGATAGGTGTTGATCGATTGTTGAGGTGCGGTCGAAATGAAAATTCATATTTCCAACGTTTCAAAGGTTTATGCCCTTATCATCAGGGAATCTACATGAAATAATATAAAAACATTCTGTTAAAACTAGGTACATACGACGAAAAACTAAATTTGAACTAAAAACTATTCACATGATTGACTAAAAATTACTTACATGAGTTGAATGGTGGTGACTGATCGTGAAACGACTCAGTAGTTTTCAAGTTGATACTTGGGCTACCAGACAGCAACTGAACTTGGAAAACAACTGGGATTGACGAGTGGTGGATTTTGGTTCATTTCTACCGGAAGGGGTGAGGGGGCGGTAATCTTCAAGGGGATGTGTGGCGATATTCCTCAAGTGGTTTGGGGGGGTGGGGGGGGGGGGTGTCCTAGCGGTATAAGGATTACCTGGGGTTTTTTTTAAGGAGGGTTGACTGAACTGTATACATTTGATTTAGTTAGTGTGGTGTGTGTTTGGGGGGGGGGGGGGGGGGGGTCAGATTAGATTAGAATGATATAGCATTTATGGTAACTGAAAGATCTATTAGGATTTATTGAGATTTGAATGAATTAAATTTGCATAGCATGTACTAAGGTTTTTAACGTCGGATTTCATATTTATTGCAATTTTGATTTTTCTTTCTATTGTAATCATCTCTTTGATATTGCTCTTGAATTTATTATTTTCGTATGTAACTATTTTGGTATTGGTAAAATCAATTATGTGACCAGTGCTGCGGGCATGTGTAGTAAGGGCCGTCGGATCGGGTTTGCTCTTGTTTTTCTGCATTAAATCTATGCTATGCTTGTGGCCATATCATCTGGCCATATAATCCGACGCTATATGAAATCCGATTATGAAATATGAAATCCGACGTTAAAAACCTTAGTACATGCTATGCAAATTTAATTCATTCAAATCTCAATAAATCCTAATAGATCTTTCAGTTACCATAAATGCTATATCATTCTAATCTAATCTGACCCCCCCCCCCCCCCCCCAAACACACACCACTTTAACTAAATCAAATGTATACAGTTCAGTCAACCCTCCTTAAAAAAACCCCCCAGGTAATCCTTATACCGCTAGGACCCCCCCCCCCCCCCCCCCCCCAAATCCACTTGAGGAATATCGCCACACATCCCCTTGAAGATTACCGCCACTCACCCCTTCCGGTAGAAATGAACCAAAATCCACCACTCGTCAATCCCAGTTGTTTTCCAAGTTCAGTTGCTGTCTGGTAGCCCAAGTATCAACTTGAAAACTACTGAGTCGTTTCACGATCAGTCGCCACCATTCAACTCATGTAAGTAATTTTTAGTCCATCATGTTAACAGGTTTCAGTGAAGTCAATTTGGTCAATCATGTGAATAGTTTTTAGTTCAAATTTAGTTTTTCGTCGTATGTACCTAGTTTTAACAGAATGTTTTTATATTATTTCATGTAGATTCCCTGATGATAAAGGCATAAACCTTTGAAACGTTGGAAATATGAATTTTCATTTCGACCGCACCTCAACAATCGAAAACTAGACAGTAGTCGTATACTGTGTTAAGCATACGACTGCTGTTTAGTAATAAAGATATAAATTGTTCAGTCACTACTACTTGATTTGAGAGTTGTGTAAAATGAATCATGAAAGGTGTTTCTATCAAGTGGAATAGGAAATTCTTTCAGTTTGTTTATCAGAGTGGAGTAATAAAACTGAGGTACAAAAAGCTCGAAGAGGGGAGAAAACGGAATAGAAAACGAGCGAATGAAATGGACCGAGATATAACCCACTCGCTTGACTAATCGAAAGAAACACAGGAATGAGAAGAAAAAAATAGGTTGTGATATTCTATTCGCCAGCTGGAGTTAAGCGGTAGAAGAGATGTACGAGGAATCACTAGCTACGTTAAAATGTTTTTATAGTCCCTTAAAATACCCAGTTTACGGCTGGCGCCAACCCCGTCGCTAACGTCTCAACATGTTGTAACGAAATTTGCGATACCGAATCACTCAAAAGTAATGGCCAAACGACAACCGCTTGGGCATATATTTGTTGATGGTTTCAGATGGCAGTAATGAGTCCGCTAACTTTGGACTGATAATCGATGTTGTATCCATGTGCGAATGGTGTCTGCCCTATCACATCCCCGTCCCAGCATGTGGATGCCACCAATGTCTATGATTACTCCAAGATACTTGATCCTTTCCACAGGTATTCATAAATATTGCATACTACGACAATAGCAAGCCGTCTAGTGTTAAGCTTGTTCCGACTAGTGTTTCGTGGTCACACACCCCAACACTCAGTCTATGGATTACATGGAACGTTCATGGTTTGACAATACATTGGATGATGAGTACGGGGTCACCATCTTCTTGTTTGAGAGTTGTATTATTTTATGAACAGTTTGATTTTAAATATTTTTGTAGGTATATGTTTCAATCCGCAACGGGGTCTTTTTCAGCTTATAAATGATCAAAATATATTATATCTACCTAAATCTATAACCAAAAATTTTTTATGGGTGGGTAACTATATTTACAGGGTCTCACATTAATTATTCATCATTAATAAAATTTAAAATTTGAAGTTGAGTCATCATTATTAAAATTAAAAACATTATTATAAATATACAATTTAAGACATTACAACAGAAAAATATTACGATTAGTAGGTAATACTCTTGGGTTGTTGTTCACTATAAATATCAAAACATTCATCTTCATATTGAAGGCAAGCGTAACAGCCTGCTACTTGCTGAAAAAAAAACCTAGATACGGATGATACGGCGGACGGCGAACGGTAATAGCATTTTCGGAATCTACGCACCTTGAAACGTAAAAGAAAAATTTGAGGGGTGTTCCATAAATTTTTTGCAGAGCGAATACATTCACAGAATTCTATTATTCACAGAATTGTTCTGTGAACAATACCAGCTGGTTTTGGTATTATTCTCAGAATAAAAAACCAAAACCGGCAGGTAACATAGGCTGCATGAATTTCCGGCTGTATTAGGAAAGCACCAAAAGTGAGGTCGCTTCGAGAGTGTAAGGGAAGCGCCGGAACAACACGTAAGGAAAGCGCACAGGCAAAATATATTGAACTACGAAACGTAAACATAGCAGGGCCACTAACCTGAACTACGGGCACGCGAGGCTGCCCATGTATCACCAAGAACCAACAATGGTCCGGAGAGTTTTCACGGCCATTTCAAGCAACATTTTACTGCGCCCCACTCCAACATTTTTGCTGTGATTGAGATCTACTTATGTTTCAAACGGAAACTTACATACATCAAACACCACTGTCTTCCACCCAAGTAGGTGAGTGTAATAAACTTGACATGTACTTTTTAAACAATTCAACTTGACGCGTATCAATAAAAAATTTATGTTGAGAGTTTTCCTTACATTTCACTTGTGCACTTTCCTTACAATTGGCCTGTGCGCATTACTTACAAAAAAAAAACCCCGGTAATTACTGTGCTTTGCTGGAACAGCGGAATTTTCCGCCCTGATCAGCTGAGTGAGCTCTGAGACCAGTTTCTTTCTTTTTCACCGTGCAACACAATATATTCATATATTCATTGCTATCGAATAGTGTATCAATATATTCATGGCAGACTTTTTCTCCTGCAAATACCTAGCCGAAAATCGAGGTTTTTTCAATTTGGGAATTAATTGGAAATCGAGATTGTTTGATTCAAATCAATAAAAAAATCGAGGCAGGCGCTATTTTAATAAACGAAAAATTACTGAAAAGCCAAAAACTTTCAAACTTCCAAATTTTGTTCAAATTTACACTTTCAATGGTAACTTGAAGGACTGTTACGTTTCGTCGACAGTACTCATATAATAGGTACATCATTAACTTATTCAAGATGCATCACAGGAACTTTTTCACATTGGACCGGTGAAAGAAGGGCGATTGAAGTGCGATTGAAGGGCGATTGAAGGGCGATTGAAGGGCGATTGAAGGGTGCGAAGAGTGATTGAAGGGCGATTCAACGATCGCGTAGAAACACGATCTTGCAGTTACATGCAGTTACAATACAGTTACGATCTTGCAGTTACAATCAAATACATGAAATATTCGAAATTTAAATTTGTCGGTTTCAAATTTGTGTATTGTGTTGCCAAAACGAATGTTACATGGGAGTGGTAATGTAATCTGTTTAATTTACAAATGCCAATTTCAAAATGAAAGGGGCAGAATGCCTAGTTCCTAACTGTTTTAGAAGGAACGAGGATAATTTATGTAAATTATAATGGGCGGGGAAATGGAGGTCTGTTATCATTCCAGTAGAAAATTCGATATTCCCTACGATTCGGATTGTTTTGTTTTTCGAATGGTTCCCCAAAGTGACCGAAATTACAGGGTATGATGGTTCGCATATACCCGACTTCCGGAGATGATAGGGTTATGACCATAGACGCAGGAAGGGAAGACGATGACGGGTGGACGGTGCGGCGGATGACGACCTAGAGTATCCGACTAGGCTCCTGGAAGGTCGTGCTGGCGCCTCCTGTAATGAGGCGCCGACCTTCAGGCTCTAGCGGCGCTGGGACCGTTCCCGCGGGCGTCACCGGCAGAGCCGGCTGCGACATGCGAGTCGAAAGAGCAGGTGCCCTGGAAAAACGGTTCGCATTATCGAATGATACGGCAGGCGCGAGATGTAAACAATAATTAACAACTCTAGACAACTCCTAAAAACCAGGAACCGTTAAAATCTTCAGCCTTTTTCTTCCTCCCTTCGAGAGTGTCATAACTCCGGTTTTCCGGAACCGATTATCAATTTAACAATTCAGTCAGTCGAAATGGGATTTTCAAAATTTAAAACTGGATCAAATTTGAGCCATTGTCGGTCAAAGATATCTAATGTCGGAAAAAGTGGCTAAAATGACCGAAAATTGATATAAATTCAGCAAAATTTGTACAAAATGGTGACTTCAGATAGAAAAAAACATTAATCCGATAATTATAATTCCAATGAAAAGGGGGGGGGGGGGTCAAATTTGAGGTGTGGGCGATCAGAATCGCTAAAATTACCAAGTACGTACCTGTAATATTGATACCTAATAAATGACCGAAAGTGTTAAATAACGGTGGAATATTTTTCCTCAAATAACATTGTAAATAAATGTCAAATAAACATTTTATGAGTAAAAAAAAAGGTGAACATCGTGGCAAAAATGTATATGCAACCACCTATAGAATGGTGTATAGAATGGCGATCCGAGATAAATAACGAATATTTCAATATCCGAAAAAAATGACAACAAATGTATAAAGTGGGTCAAGTGCTTGTTGGCCAAAAATTGCTTTCAAATGCTCATGCGGTCATGCTGCATGAACGGAACTTAATTTTTTTCTTATTCAACTCACTATGTATTCGTGTTTGTCATGGTCAAGTGTCGCACTGAATTTCTCACCAATTTCACGTTCTCTCCAATTGAGGTGCAATTTTTCAGTTACATAATATATGATACAATTAATGGTAGGAATGTTGTTAAGTGACTCGTAATAGGGAAATTTCTCCCTTTACATGAGTATTTCATAGCCGTCAGTCTTGATCGTACGGCATTGGTAATTTTGAAATTATCATACGTAAAAACAATTGATAAATTTTACATTTAACAAAAAATTGTGAAAAGATTCTTACATGTACGATTATTGAAAATTTGATTACTAGAGCCCCCCAAAGACTAGACACATCGAGACAAAAACGGCAGCCCAGTATAATAGGTATTGCTTAATCATGATCTATACAGAAGAAGATAAACCGTTGAAACTTTTTTTTTGGTACCTATTTAGCAACTATTATATTAAAAAATACCTTTTTGTTACTACCTAGGACCTAGGGAATCTCGACTGGCGACGTGCGGACCTAGACGGAGCCGAATCAATTTCCAACCACGTTGCGTCTAATGTGGCATTCCTCGAAGATCCGCGACGGTTTTAATAGTTTTAATAGCCTTGTTAAGGGAGCTGGTCGTATGATGTCCACATCTTGTGTCTGCCATGATGTGATGTTTAATGGCCGCATCTGCATAAACTCCGCTGAGTTTGCCGGGAAGTAAATTGCGTGCTAACGGCGTGACGATACGCATTAACGTGAGACGTTCAGTTCATGAGCTCCCTTCAAACCGAATGCTCAACGGATATCACACCTTGATGTAATTTACGAGGATAGATTCGTGCGTGGTTCGCCTTTGGTTCCTACTTAGCATCCTGAAGTACGTTGAAAAAACTTAACGGCTTCTCAAAGAGTTCTGGACAAAGGATATCTGTATTTTATCGATCTCGAAAAAGGCACTCCATCAGGCATCAATTAGGCATTGGCATCAATTCACTTCAATAGTTTCAGTTGTAAGAAATCATATTACTAATGGAGACTGGCGTCATAGGTTTTCTATTTTATAATGAACTAGCATTTATAGACATTGAGACTCCCCTCATTGAAGTCTGTCAAGCGGCTTAGATGTGGTGAGGCAACATGCACAAACAATTAGAGTTTTATAAAGAAGATTTATCTTCAATACATCAATCTGCTAATAATAACAACATCAAAACAAGAATAATCCACTCCGTGTCAAAGGTTTGGTGGATAATACTGTAGGGGTAAGTGGCGCCCGGTGGCACAAATTCTGGAGCGGTAACTCTTACTACTAAATCTCTAAATTGCCTAAAACGTGTCACTCGATGAACAGAGTCTACTCGTTCACTTAAAAGTTCAAACAACCGGGGGACCGACGCCCTGCGCATATTGCGAAAGTATCGAAAAACTTCAGTCGTCACTCCAAAACTGGAATCCAACTGTCAAAACAGGAGAGTTGGGAGGATTGCGCCGCTTCCTGACGAGTGCGCTTGCGCCAGGACTTCGACAACATTTCTCTCCATTTCTAGTTAGCTTCTAATAATACTACCCTTAGATCAGCAATACTCAGTGCCCCCGATGCTGGCGCTTATCATTATCAACAAGACAAGTCACTGTCAAATCAAATTATTGCATTTGAACATGACTTACAACTTACAATCTCTACAAGGTAGTGATGTCGGGCACAAGTGTTGTAGTTATGGTAGAAGGTTTACCGACGAATGGTCGTTGCATTGAAGAATAAAGTCAACTTAAAAACTGCTTTTACGTCTTGGATAAGTATTAAGCACGGGTGATCCACAGGCTTACACTGCCTTTTCTACTATCAGAGCTAAATGTAAGAGGCTTGGACCGCAACCGAAGCCACCGAAGCTACGTGAACGGTATCGAAGTTTCGATTGTAGAGAATAATGATACAAAGCCGTTCTTTCTGGGACTATATTAGATCACTTCGTCTTGAGCCGGGTGTTCTATCCGTTATGGTGGCCGATGATGGTAGGCAGCTCTCTTCTCCTTGGGAAATTTTTTCCGAGTTCGCCAGGTATTTCTCGAGTGTGTACGAATCTCATCAGTCGACATCGTTTGACGTTCGTGCGAGGTCTAACTCTGTCAATTTGCATTTGTTGGAGATTGATGCGGGCCGGGTTCTCGGAAAGCTGAACATTCTTGATTGTTCTAAGGGTACTGGTCTAGATGGCGTTCCCCCTATCGTTCTGCGGATGTGTTGTGGTGCTCTTGCTCAGCCTCTGACATTGCTGTTCAATCTCAGCCTGAGGACCGGCCAGTTCCCTAGTGCTTAGAAGTCTAGTTATGTGGTACCTATTTTCAAATCAGGAAGGAGAAATAACTTTAACAACTATCGGCCCATCTGCAAGCTGTCAGCCAACCCTAAGGTCCACAAGAGCTTGGTAGTGGAGAAGATTAGCAACGGCAACAGGAATCTCATCCACGTTAGTCAACATGGTTTCGTCACTGGAAGGTCTGTGATGACGAACTTGTTAGAGTTTGAGCAGTATGTTCTGGGAGCCATCGAGGAGGGATTTCAGGTTGACGCGGTGTATACCGATCTTTTTAAAGCGTTTGACAAACTTTGCATTCCGCTGTTAGTCCGGAAGATGTCTGCCTTGGGTATCGGTGGTGCTTTATTGGCCTGGATTTCCTCGTATCTGAGTGGTCGGAGACAGATAGTGTGCACGGAGGGACACAAAGCTGATCCATTCGTAGTTTCATCTGGGGTGCCGCAAGGCTCCCATATGGGCCCCCTACTATTTATATTGTTGTTGTTGTTTGTTTTGTTGTTGTTGTTTATGGATGACTTGCATGATCACCTCAGCGATGTCAAATTTCTTCTGTATGCTGATGGCATGAAAATGTTCTGCAAAATTCGGTCTTCAGAGGATGCCGTCACCTCTGAAGACCGAATTTTGCAGCCTTTACCGAATTCTGAAGCCGAATTTCAGACAGCTTGGTTTCCTATATCGCGCGTCGCTTTCGTTTTGGAATCTGGGTACAATGAAGATACTGTACTGCTCCTTGGTGCGGATCCATTTGGAGTTCGCCTCGGTGGTCTGGAATCCTGTGCATTCCACGTATATCCAGTCTTTGGAGCGTGTGCAAAATAAATTTTTAAGGATGGCCTTCCACAAGACTGACGTGCTGGATGAGTACAGTGAGATTGGCATGAGGAGGTTCATGGGGCTAGACACACTCCAACAGCGGAGGCTCCTACTTGATTTATCCACGATGAGCAAGATTATCCGAAACCAATACGACTCTCCAGCTTTATTAGCAAAGCTGAATTTTAGAGTGCCCTCCAGAACCACAAGATAGAAGCCGTGACCCATTCCTCCCTGAGTACCACAGGACCAATTACGGCAGCAACTCTTCCGTCGTCAGAATGCAGCGGTCTGCCAACTCTATTGCCTGGTTTATTGACATTAGTGAGGCTTACCCCGCTCAAGTCAAGTCCTTGTTCAAAATGCGTAGATAAATTACCACTTTGTTCTTTTCTTTTGCTTGTTTGTTTGTTTGTTTGCTTGTTTATTTTATTGTATTTTTTTGTGTTTTTTTTTTGTATTTGAAGCTAGGTACGAATTTCTATTTCTACTTGAAGTGTGCTGGAATTTATGCTTATGTAGAAAAGGGAAGAAAATTCCCATGTAAACTAAATGAATAAATAAATAAATAAATTAAGAAGAACGGTGCATTTAATTCTACTCATCAAATTCATGTAAAAGTTCGTAGACAGAGAAAAGAATTTCGTAGGTCGGTAGGCAGGTTTGAACTTGAGTTCGTGGTTGGCAAGACTGGGGTCAAGATAGAATAAAAAGTGTTCGCTAAAAGCGCTAAGTCCAAGGCCATGGTTTGAAAAATAACGAAGAAGCCGTTCTACGGGTAGTATTATTAGAAGCTAACCAGAAGTGGAGAGGAATATCGTCCAAGTCCTGCCGCATGCGCACTCGTCAGGAAGCGGCATAACCGCCTCAATCCTCCAGACTCTTCTGTCAAAACACATGTTTCATCGATGTTCAACTTTTTCGTTTTTCTTTTTTGTTGTCTTGGCAATGGTTTTATGGCAGATAAGATAGAGTATATAGATACGCCATGGACAAAAAATGAAGAGGGCATTTTCCCGTTTTGACCCCCAAGCTGTTGGTATCTGCCTCCTGGCTGATTTATTTTACTGGTGGTGTTAGACCTGTTTCGCCCCAGGGCCTTGCAGATTGTCGTATTGCCGTGCAGATTCACTACTATTACGAGCAAACGATCTTCTATTGTGTACTGATGATGGTTTAACAACCGAAACCGGTCGGTCTACAGTTTTGTTAGTTTCTTACGTGGAAATAGACTATTCTATTTTTATCTTGTAGTTTTTTGCTACGAGCAAAAGGCCGCAAATGTCAGTGATCCGGATGTGAACAGATAATGTGCTTTCAGTCTCTGGTCACCGATGTTGATCAAGTCATGCTCCTTAGGCCTTTACTGGGCTTCCAGAAAAGGAGGACTCCCAATATTTTCAATTTCCAGGGGAAGAGGACAGTCTAAAGCCTGTAGAAAACAAAATAACCACATACTACAAATCCGTTTCAGACCATTCTAAAACCAAATCCGGAATGAAAAAAAAATATGAGTGCGCATCTGTGTGTGCGTGAGACGAAATTTATGTGCTGGGCCGCAATTTTCGTCGTTATTTTAGCAGTTGACACAGTTTTGAGTCTGATTGTACAACAAACCGCGGGAATGTCGATAGTAGGTATTGTCGATAGAAATCTCAACTCTAACGATTCCCTTATTGCTTGACTAATTGCTAATAAAATAAAATCTTAAACACTGTGGAGAAGTTGTTTCTTTGTTGGAAACATGTTTTTATTACGAGTATAAGGCATTTCTGTAAAATCAGATTTACTTACTCTTGATCACCTGCGTATCAACCGTTCAATTATAGGCTTCAACATTTGTCTGAGAGTTAGATGGGATTTCAAGGTTGGAGCAATTTACGGGTGCAAGCTAAGTTCTAATTAAGAATCAAGCGATCTGAATCTGGAAAGCTAATAACATAGAACAGTGAGTCGGTTGTTGACCATTCTCTCACACGGTGCAAGGGTCCGACGAAGGATTCAAGTGAGAGAAGTTCAGCGAATTCTGTATCTGAGAACTCTGTTACCTACTCACTATAGACTTTTCTATGTTGGTATATATGTAATATAAATAGATTAAATATCAGATTACCATGTAAATCACGGTCAAATGTGTTATCATCATTGGTGCTTGGATTTGTTTCTAGTAGGTAATGTTTCTAGCAGCAGGCATTGTGTGTGACAAACTTGATTCCGTATTTAAAGTGAACTCTACGCTCTCACACTGTCAATTCCCAAGTCGAGCTACCGACGATTGAAAGTGAATTCCTCGGCATCTAATTAACCCTGAACTCGAAGAGGGATCAATAACGACCTCAAAAACAATGATGTTGTGAGAATCAGTGCCGGCCTTCATAACTTGCATTCCTTCGGTAGACGGGATGAGACAGTTCTATGGACTTATAAGGGATATACATATATTAATTGTTATAGGCAATTTTAAAAACCAGGACCCGCGGTGGACGTATTACTGACGGAGAATTATTAGTCACCGGTCTACTCAACTGGAATCATAGCTTGGCTCAGGGGTCTCACAAGGATGCAAGAGGTGATGCAACAGACTTTCTAAGGACAATGGATTCCTTCCATTAGTTAACACACCATAACAGTCCAACAAACAGAGGCCAATAATTATTTGGATGGTTCTTTTTGGATCAACTTAACATTCCTTCATTTATTTATTGCTTCTCCGTATAATTTTGTTTTAGCAGATTTGTTCCCGATATGAACAGCTATATCCAGACTAGCCAGCAAAAACACTTGGAATATTATGGCATCGCACTGTGGGCAACAGCGATTGGTTAGAATCGGCCTGAATGTAATAATCTCTTGGGAAAGTTTTTTTTTTTTTTAAATGCAGTACCCACAGATTTTTGTGCATCATCTCGATTTGTGGATTCATCACAGCAAATCCCCCCCCCCCCCACCCACGAATGGAACGAATCAAACACCATTTCCACAAAGTTCATACAACTTCAATGCCCTGGCAACTGTTTTAGGAGCGGAGATATCGCTTGGGCAGAGGTGGCCATATGTGCCGTTTGCAATGACTAATTGGCTCTCGAGAGAGATGGTGACCCCGTCCAGTGACCCGTAGAGCCCTCTCTGGGAACCTCAGTAAAGCCATAGATAGCACGGCAGAGTTATCAGACGTTAGACCTACCAGACCCACTGCCAACTGGCTCACAAAACCCTTTTTTCACGTCGCGGGTCCAGCCATCATCGCTTCCATCTAAAATCGGCTTCTGACGCCAGTCCGTTCGTCGATGTGTCCATTTCTCGTCTCCCATCGGAGTAAAAAAGGCCTCCCCTCCACTTCCAACCCAAACCTCTTCCTTGGTCTGCCGAAATTCGCTATATCCGACCGAAGAGTTTGTGGCTAACCCTGGGACATCTGGTAAGTTCACGGTCCTTCACTTCAGCGAGGTCTATATTTAGTTGTCTTACTTGGTCACTCACCTCCCTAGTACCAATAGGTAAACTCCTGCTTTTATAAAATCTCCAACAGAACCTGGGGAGCATACGGGCGGAGGAGGGAGGTTGGACCAAAAATGTTAACATATCCACCGTCCTAAATATTGAAATTTTTGTACCTCTGCTTCGGGAGCTGGTCTCCCGTAATACAATTTGGGTACTTATAACTGAATGATACTTAGCCCTCAAAAGCGTTCTGTTGTCTCAACCTAGCGGGTTGGAGACAATAGAAATTGTTGAGGGGTTGTGGACGAAAACCGCAAAGCCATTTGAAATGCGTTTAGTAGGTAGGAACCTACCTAAATCAAAACATGAAATTCAAAACAAATTGATATTAATGAGTTTCATACGAGAATAACTAGTCAACCAAATTTGTTTCGAGAGACCCAACACGCAATTGAAAATTTATATGTTGGAGGACACAGTTTTCCCCTCTCAAAAGTGATAAACTCGCAATAAAAGTAAAATTCAAGAAAAATTCCCTCCCCAAGCTTTTTAACTTAAAAAAAATATATATTCACAGAGCGGCCGTGCCTCATAACGTATGAAACAATCATAAGGTGTATGGCTAAGGTAGGTATATATGAAGCAATCATAAATGTATGACTTGCTTTCTATTGTTCCATCCTACCATCAAACCATGCACATAGAAATCTATCTGAATCACAGGAAGGGTGCCTTTAATTATTATTAATTGGATTTAGATCTGCCAGGCTTAGAATGTGGCGTAAGAATAATATTTAGTTCTTAGCTTAAAATACCTTCACTGTTATAAACTCATCAATTTATGAAGAAAAGGTTAAAAAGGACATTTTTGTGGGTTAAGGGATTGTTGCCATTTCAGTTGGTAGTTTCAATCAGAAAGGAGTTCTGTGCGCTAAGTCGGAAACAGAAAATAATGTTGTTCAATATAATCAAGACTTGACTTAGTCAAGTTCAATTATATCAAGGGGTCTTGGGTTTTCGAAATGGTCAGCTGGAAATCACTGAAGTGGTGAACTCCACTTGCCTTATCTATGTCACAGTTCTTTTCCGATCCTTTCCCGGTCAAGATCGTGGAAAACAGTATCAACTCCTAGGAAGAATTACTGCCGGCATCTCCACATTATTGCAGGAAATGGAAGGTCAAGGACAGTCTGTTCGTCGGCTCTTTAATTGGAACTCAGTCAAAGGAGGAACCGCCAAAAAATCCTGTTCCAAACAAAACAAAAGCCGACAGAGTCTATAAATATAGCGGCGGGGAGGGGAACTAACGCAGCAAGGTGTTTTATGACCCGCGAAGAATTAAAGCTGTTTCCTTGGAGTCGCGGAGACAACCCGTTTTTTGGCAGAGGAAGAACAGAACAGGCTCGGATCGGAGACCGCCAGACACAAAATAAAACGCTCCTTGTTTACTTGGACAAGCAACATCTGTTACCCGCCGGCACTCGACACGCTGTTGATTGAGGGCGGTTAGGTTAGGCCCAGGCTTGAAATTCGTACATGACGCTGCTATCGCTTTTGTTCCTTTTTGAAGATATCAAAAATCTTTTTTGGAAAAAAGGCAAATGCGATAGTTATTCCAAGGGTATTTGTTGCTTTCTCTTACCCTAAGGTAGGGTTGCTCTGTATGGGTGAAAAATAACATAAAAGCGCGTCCTATATTTGAACTTATACACGAATTTAGGGGTCTTAACCATCTTATTCCCGGGTAAGGTAAGTGAGGTACATAATTTCCTAATAACTAATTATTAGTATACCTCAATACGCCCATGGAGGGACGAAACTCAAGGCAGGCAATTTCATATTGGGGATTATATACTGGGTGTTACGTTCGTCTTTGCAAGCAGCTGAAGAGACATCTCTCAACTTATAACCACGAGTTCCATCACATTGGGATGAACTTCATAATGAGATCTATTGATATTTTATATTACCACCATCCAGACTTATTCAAACAAGGAATGGGGTAGTGAGAAGGAAATATGGCGAGATTGGAATAATTTGAAACTATTACATTCATGGAGAATTTGGAATGGTTAACAGTTTGCCAAAATTAGAATGGGAATCGTGATTAGTATAAGTGGTGGATGGCGGCGGTCAGGGAATATAATATTTCTGGTCCTGTAGAACAAAAACCATTATATTGGCCAACAAATTAGCGTTCCTTACTCACAAAACACAACATGAAGAACTAATTCACTATGCTGAAGGATTAAACAATAACTCCCTTGTCTCTTACACGCCTTTTGTGTGTATGAAATGAAACTGGCTGAAAAACAGATTTCTGGAAGCTATCAAAATGTGTTCTGCGAAACAATCCCAGGGACGGGAAAGCATAAAGGAAGAGTATGGGCGAGAGATATGAGTAGGGAATATTAAAGGAACTAATGTAATTTCAGCTCGGGTTATGGCCGGATTACCCTGGGGGGGCTTTGGGATGCTGTCCCCTCATTTCCAAGGGATCCCCTGTTGAATGATATACTCTGACGTTCATGGGTCCCAGCCTTCTTCCTATATAATTATGTAATGGGAACTTAATCGACCTCGTAAACTCTGGGAATGAGTTTGGGTTAACGCTTCTTCAACGGATAGAACTGTTTTATTATCCACAATACCATGTGGAGATTTTTATATCCGGAAGAGCATTGTTGTGTGCGATGGTTAATTTGATACTAATGTTTTCGGCATTGGATATTTGGAAGTTACAATTACGGACCCCCATATATTATGTATTGTGATGTCTGTCTTTGTTTAGCTCATTGTCGCCGGGGAGTTTTTTAAGGTAAATTCTAGTTAAGCGATGATCGAAAGGCTATCAGGCTAGGTATCAGGAAATGTTTCCTGATAGTTTGTGGTTGACTGTCGACAACCCGGTAAAAGGTGGATTTGTACGATAATTGCACATAAATAATTTATGTGATACACAGTCTCGTCAGTTTGAGTGTGTACCTTCAAGTTTAAGCGTGTTTACGTAAAAGTTCTTCAACAACGTACAACGTAGTTCTAATTGATTTTTCCTCCCTCAATTGGCATACCCCAGAACTATAGCCATGAACAGTTTATTACATTATTTTTGTTCTAAATTTTTTTTCTGTAGGTACTTGACAAAACCCATGATAATAATTAACCAGTCTGCGTTCCTTCCTCAACCCTAAACCAACCAAATGCCGCAGGGAACCTTGCACAACACCCATGTTTTATACCAAAAAAAAAAAAAAAAATCTTCGAAAAACGGAAATCCAATGTATATTTCGATTGAAATCTCAAATCTTCAAAACAAAAATCAGAAAAAGGAAAAGGAAGTGGGTCTCTCTCTAAAAGCCTTGTGACCAAACAAATACAATTGCGTCGCAACGAAAAGGCTTTCGCTTGACGTACAGCAGATGGCCGTTTCGCAAGCGGCGACTTCTGGGCGGATCTACCGGGAGTTCACGGGATTTACATAAATCCAATCTGAAGAGAGAAGGGGCCCCAGTCACGGGGAGGGGGACCCCTGGCCTGCTTTATATGGATCGGTAAACAAAACGGCTCCATTTTCGGCATCGTCGCCGACAGCTGTTAAAAACCGGCATGTAGGTGCCGTCCCCGCTTGTCGAACTCCCCGAGGATCACGCAGTCTCATATTATATATTATTAAAAGTTCGGCGCTTCTCTCATAAATTTATTGGTCGATTTTAACTGGAAAAAAGAAGGGAAGACACCACCTCGGTAATTTAAACCATTTAAAGTAGGTACATAACAAATTATTCCGTTAGTTCGCAAAAAAGCTGAATATCAAGTTTCGTTCGAGCGGAAAGACAAGAAAGGTCGAGTAACCCATGAAGCCAGTGGTGCTACATCAATGGGGAAGGAGGGAAGTGATGGGATGCTGAGGGCGGGAGTCGAAAAATATACCTACTACGTAAAACCCGAATTTAAAATGTACAGGGTAAATCCCAAAATTAATCCATTTTTTAAATACATTTTGTTTAAATGAATCAATATTTATGTGGGGTTTACTGAGAATTGTGAAGGCGTATCACGTTCAACGGCAGTCCAAAATGAAATTTCATACGTTTTCCCCAAGTTTCTTTCGAGAATTTGTACAGGTTGGTCAGCTGCGATATGCGACCAGTCGAAAAGATAGGAACATTCAAATTCAAAAGACCTAAGCACCTCTCGCATTTCTCAGGCCACAACGCTGTAGCGAATTTCCGAGGACGAACCCCAACAAATTTTTAGCAGGAACACTCGTTTTTGAAAAAATGCGAAGCATTCTAAAAATAATTTAGCAAATGTTAACAATTTTTATATGTATGTAAATGTGACAGTATAATTCGATAAGAGAATGTAGTTCAAGGATGAATGAATAAAAAAAAGCTGCAAATTATTATACAACGGTTTATTATTCACTTGTATAGATGCCCCTTCTGCGTAGATCACTGTTTTCTGTGGTCAATATACACCTACCCTCGAATCCCCCTCCCCCCACTCCCCATGATCCCTAAATTGAGTACTGGAGCCGGCCCGGGAAAAAAGTTTCATAAAAATTCTCGGGAGGGAATAGTTCAATAATTAATATTAATACAACATAACGAAAATAATAAACCGTTATGTAATAAAACGCTGTGTAATAATTTACGTGTATATATGCCCCTACTTACCTACGTAGTATATAGTACCTACCCTCGAGCCCGCCTCCCCCCCGCCCCCGGGCTACCAGGAAACCCCTAAATAGAGTAGTAGAGCTGGCCCGTGAATTATAGTTTCATAAAAATGCTCGGGATTCAATAATTCAATCATTAATTATTTGTTACTATCCATGAAGCAAAAGGACAAATAATAAACCGTTGTGTAAGCAACCATTGTGTAATAATTTGCCGTATAGATCTGCGTAGATCACTGTTTTCTGCGGTTTATACCTACCCTCGTGCTCCCCCCCCCCCCCACCACCGAAAATCCTTAATCGAGTATTGGAGCCAGCCAGGGAATTACATTTCATAAAAATGCGCGGGATTCAATAATTCCATCATTTATCATTTGTTGTAATTCATGAAGCATAATGTTTGTTCAAATTACAAAAGTACCTATAAACAAAATCCAAAAGATCCATCATTTTGCAAATGAAATAGTATCACGAAACAACCAACTCGACTTCATACAGCCATCAGTGATTATAATCAGGTGATCCCTAGCGATGATATCTGGGTCGGATTCATACCGTTTCATTCACGATCGTGTTGATGAAGCTTTTTGGTGCACACGAACGGCTGGACGTACAATGCTCCGGGTGGTCTCAAAAAATGCTTTAGTTCAAGACAAATTTAATAACGTAAAAAAAACTTAAAAACCATACCCTTCTATTGAAAGTTTTCGAGCTACGGCATTCTGAATATTTCAACCCCTATTTGTCGCCCTTTACAGAAGAATGACAGTAACGCCGAGCTTCGCGGACCAACTTGACCCCAAATGAGACCTGAAAACCAAGTTTCATTAATGTTGGTTCATGGTAACTAAGAAAAGTGCGAAGTACGGTGTACGGCGGACGGACAGACTTATTTTATTGCATTTCCGAATTCTACGTAACTTGAAACGGAAACCATCACATTTTGAGGGGGGTTAACTTCTTTTTTTTCATGCTCGATTCTAAAGGTTCATTATTGAAAATAATAAACCAAAAAGGGTAAAATTCGAGAATTGTGAGTCTAACATTGCTTAAAGTCGTCGCCATTAGCTGAAATAATCAAAAACTAGTTTAAATTCACGAAAAATGGTTTGGGATGGAGATTTGAGACGAAATGAACTATTTTAGGGGTCACAATATTTATTCTTTTTAAAAGGTCCTAAATTTTGTGGTTAACAATTGAAAATATCCGATAAAATGGGTAGATTGACTGAGATGACTCCTAAAATTTGCTCATAAATGGTCATGTACAAATGCTCATGATTCATGCCTTAAACTTCCGCCGGTGGCAGATTTTTCAACTTGTTGATTCTCGCGATGACACTTGATCACCACTCTCAAGCTGTCTTCGGGCCCATCACTATCAAGACAATCGACGGGAGTTGCGTAACTACAGACACCACCTACAGGGCGGGAAGAAGCCAAACAAGAAGGCCAGACGATGACGGAATTAGACGCCACTCTTTGGATGGGGATCCCCGCCGCGGCTGATTTACCGTGAAAACACTGCGGATCTCCGATCTGCTCTTCTGCCCTGCGAGAAAGCGAGAAGCCCCGTCTCATCGGCGCCCATTGATGAGGAAATCCCGCTAGCGCTTCTCGTCTGCTGTCAGTTACGCGGTTATTGAATAACGCGCGTAAATACCGTTTGCCGATTTCTATATTCATAAGGCCAGTGACGTGTTATCAGCTAGTTTTACAAGAAAATACGCTATTCGAATGGGTCCTAAATGTCCAGAACTCAAATTTTGGAATACAAAATGTGGGCCAAATGGAGTCTGGAGATGGTAACTCGAGGCAGAAGTATATTTAATAGTGAATACTATTTTTCCTCAAAAATAGTTGGTCAAAATATTTTTTTGTACTGGTTATAAAACGGCGATAATGCTTGTTTTACGCGTTATTATTTGTTAACCATATTATCGTTGTACCATTTATCAATTTATCCATGGTTGCTCAATACAATAAATTTTTGCCGACATTTGATTACTACTCCCTCGGTGCCAATAGAAAATTGCGGAAACTCGTAATTTATTGAATTCAAGCGAAATCTAGGAACTTAAATCTTTAAACCGAAGGGTAGTAACTGTATACTGGTTGCTACTACGCTGGCAAGGAGTTCCTATTAACTATGTTCTTATTGGCTTGGGATCATCGTGATCAGACTCTCAGAGAGTTGAAATCTGATTTTGAATAAGCAAAACAGCTGAGTATATTGAAACTTTCAGTTACTTACCTAGTGATGTTCATACAGGTACTATAAAAATAGAATGCATTTTATTTAGCTATCAGAATTTTGAATAGTGTGAGTCTGTCTCTCGACCTTTTTTTGGCTATGGCGGGAATTTAGTATGGGGATGTTATTTTATTGGTACCTACCCAGTTACATTTTTTCAAGGAAATCGAGAAGGACATGTCTTGATATAGTATTCGTGTCCTACGATTCAGTAACTCAATATTATGGTAGGTATTTACTGTGTAATGTGATGCAAGAATTGCTTGATTTTGTTGTTGTTATGAGAAACTTATGCAATATAAAATCACCGTATTCGAAGATGTTTCATGAGGGAAAGAGTATGCTAGACCCGCAATACTCATAAGTCATGAAGGTGGGGAAGACCTTGTGCGCCGTTAAGATAAGGGTCCATCCCAACGCATTCGGAATCACATAACGCTGCAGATAGGGTAGATCATCTAGAATTCAAGTATATAATATACTAGGCGTTTATTTTAAAGTTGGGGTGCACGGGGTTTACAGCTATCTCGCTTATACTTCATTCAGGTGCTTATGTCTGTTTTAGGCTGTGTGTTTTCTCGTGTAAGTATGAATGTAGGTACCTGTGTTTTCCATGGTCAAATGAACAATGAGTTTGTACCAAGTAGATACATACCTAACTAGCCAATATCTGTTTTGAATGAAGCGAGGCGTATGTCGTGGGCACTCATATCTGATGCATCTCAAATATCTGAAATATTATTACATCTATGATTACTGTAGATAATTTATCTTCAGTAATATATAACTTCTTCATAAATTCGCTAAAAATCCTGAAGATCGTTCTCAGGTCGTAGAAACTTCGGACATCCGCCCATGACAGGGGGTTAAAGGGCTTCATATTCCTTAATTAACGATTTTTGAATTTTCTCTTTCAGTTCATTTACTTTTTTTAAGTTCGATAGCATACTCTTTGTAATTGAGCTTATCATTTCCTGTATAGGAAACGAACAAATTAGGTACCCTACATAATTAGTTCGTGCCAAGATGAAGTGGCTGAACAACCTGAGAGCAACGCTACATTTAAATCACGGTATAGTACCCCTATTGGTCCTATACTACGCCACCAATTTATGAGTGGGTATATATCAGGAGGTTTTGACGCTGAGGGTCGTTGTTTTCAAGAGGCGTTCATGAACTATTCATTCGCCTCATAAAAGATGTAGGTATATTCCCTAGCACGTGGTATAATTTACTTTTATCAATGGGATCGGAATCATCACACGACCAGACGGGAGAATTAATAATATAGCACATTACATTTCATCAAAGTAAGGTTAACTCTGGAACTACGTACGATTTCTCAACTTGAAATTTCAGTTTTCATGTTTCAAACATTATGGAAAATAGTTGTCTGTTCGTTTATTGTTATTAAACGGCAATGAATGCATTACAGAATATAAGAATAATATACTTTTAAATACAATAGGTACATATATAATGAATGAGTTGTGAGAAAATAATTTAAGAAGTCAGACAATCCTACCCAGTTCTTGTTCCATAGATTTTTTCCCCCGCCAAGTTTTGAAGTAGACTTTTACGGTAGACTCGAAAGGTTAGAGCATGAGTCTAAGAATTTTTTTCTCTACAAATCTACCCCTAAACGTCTGAATTCAGACTGTAACCTTCGTCAGCGTATACGCATACCTACATGAAAGAAACCCTTGTCCCTCGCATAACTAATTGTGATGAAATTCACAGCGGCAATTCGCGTAGGTAAGTAGGTGCCTATGAGTATCATAAAGATAGGGCTCTAATTTTTGTTTGCTCGTATAAAAAAATGACCGAGCAAACTTCATCGCCACTGTAAATATACAGTTACAGTGCTATACAGCTTGTAAGCATAGACATTACGAACAAGTGTAACACTGATGGTAACGAGGAAGCTATGAGCCCCACGGTGCCACACCTAATATGAAATAGTCGACCGTTCGGACTCAGTAGTAATCTAATTTACTTATCGAGTCCAACATTGATCTTGATATACTAATTTATCGAACAATTGCCTTCTCGCTCATCGGTTCAAGAAGGCCGACCCCCCCGGAAACCGGTTGTTTCGTATAGGCGTAAGGCCCAACAATGAGTTTGAGTCATCGCGGGGGCGCACCTTCCGTTCTTTGGCCGTTACTATAATGTGATGTGATACTATCAAGATTTACTTACCTCTCAGATACTTCCTTTGCGTCTCAATTACGAGAAAACCAATTTTTCACGACTGTCTAGACGGATTACTCCTTGTCTCTTATTATACCTATTCGCCTCCTCGTCATGCGCATATACACACCAATTCCTTCATATTGAATGGTAGTCAGAACTATTAACCTATCCTCTCGCATTATTTTCATTAAGGACATGCAGCATGGCCGAGTTTGACGTAGGTACCTACTAATTACCTAATCAAAGAACCAATTTCATTCAAACCGATTAATTTAAATCGACGGCCCCCCCCCCCCCCCACCACCGCCCTCGCTAAATCTCGGACGATAACCGAAAAATGATCAAAAATGGTATAGAACTCATGACGTAACCATGATGTGCGAATAAACATACAGACAGAAAAACGGCGGAAGATTGATATTATAATGGTGCCTTGGTTTCATCTCCATATAGTGTGAAACGGAAAACAGATAAGAAATTTCGTGATGGTTTTCAATGTGCACAAAGAATCACCATTTCATTACTACCTATGAATTGTATAAAACTGCTATCTATCTTGGTTGTTTTTACAAAATCTATTCAAATGTTTAGCAGGTTTCAAGAGGATATTAAATAAAAACTCGGATTTTCATATTTTCGGATTTTTTCGGACAGTAAAATAACCTTATTTCATGTGTAAAATCGCAACTAATTTTTGAAGGAATTATTCAAGATTTCTACCGAATGCTGAGAACGCAACGTCTATTTGACCTATTCATTGTACTCCGAAATTTTAGTCTTCTAACTCAACTGTCCTTTTGTAATTACCTAATTGATACGAGTAATTTATAAATACCTAAAGTAGGTAGGCCACAAAAATGGCTCGTTTTGCCGTGCATCAAGTCGATTCGTCGAATTCCATATCATTTTATAGAATTTAAATAACAGTACATCTACCTTGCACATCTTAATATAAATAATTGTACTATCGATTACATATATAACAATGTTGTTTACTTCATTCATGGAAACAATTAATTTATAGTAGGGTATATATGATGAATTATGCATGATCGTAACTAATTCATGTTTTTCCTCCCCAGTTTTTTCCAGCGTGACCTTGAAAAACGCTGCAAATCCCTGCACAACGGTTATTATTTTGTACAGAATACCCATCTGTTACAGATAGGCTACTACAGTGTTAGATAGGTACTAGGTACCTATCTAAGTAACGAGTTAAATGTTGCTGAAATAATCCTGTCGATGACAAACAGTACCTAACTGAAACGGCAAAAAGAAACGTAAATAAAGAAGTTCTGAAGGAAAATTGTTGATGTGGAGTGAAATAGATGCCCCGTCTGCGCAGATCACTGTTTTCTGTGGTCAGTACCTACCCTCGTGGTGAAGTATAACGAACCGTTGTGTAATAACTTGCCCATCAATAATACTTCAACGGTAGTTCAAGTTGCAAAAGTACCGATCAACAAAATCCAGCCCCTTCTTGGTAGATGAACCGTTGTGTAATAATTTACCGTTGTGTAATAATTTACTGTTATGAAATAATTTACGTTGTGTAATCATTTACCCTTGCGTAATGATTTGCCGTTGTGTAATAATTTACTATTGTGTAATAATTTACCCATCAATAATACTTCAACATTTGCTCAAGTTTCACAAGTACCTACCTACAAAATCCAATAGTCCATCATTTATCAAATGAAAAATAATATCGCAAAAAACCAACTCGGCTTCATACAGCCATCCTTGATTATAATCAGATGCTCCGTAGTTATGATATCCGGGCCGGATTTATACCGTTTGATTCACGATCGTGTTGACGAAGCTTTTTTGTGCACACGAACGGCTGGACGTACAATGCTCCGGGTGGTCTCAAAAAATTGTTTAGCTCAAGACAAATTTAATAACGTAAAAAACCATACCCTTCTATCGAAAGTTTTCGAGCTACGGTGTTCTGAAAATTTCATCCCCTATTTTTAACCCCTTAGAGATAACTGACAGTAACGTCGAGCTTCGAGGACCAACTAGACCCCAAACGGAAGCTGTAACCCGAATTTCATCAATTTTGTTTCACGGTAACTAAGAAAAGTGGCCAGTACGGCGTACGGCGGACAGACGGAAATTTTTGGTTTATTATTTTCAATAATGAACCATTGGAATCGAGCATGAAAAAAAAAATTCTTACCCCCCCTCAAAATTTGATGGTTTACGTTTCAAGATATGTAGAATCCAAAACTGCAATAAAAATATTTCTGTCTGTCCGCCGTACGCCGTACGCCGTACGCCGTACGGGCCACTTTTCTTAGTTACCATGAAAAAAAATTGATGAAATTCGGGTTATAGGTTCCGTTCGGCGTCTAGTTGGTCCTCGAAGCTCGACGTTACTGTGAGTCATCTCTAAGGGGTTCAAAATAGGGGTTGAAATTTTCAAAACGCCAATACCATTTTTTTACGTAAATATTTTTACGGTTTTAAATAGTTCTTGAACTTGCGAGTTTTTTAAGACCATCCGGAGCATCGTACGTCCAGCCGTTCGTTCACAGTAGACCCCGAAGTTTGCACCGACAGGCATTTTCGACTCCAGTGTGAATGAAATTGACAATCCAAACCAAATCTCGTAACCAGAGACGCGCCCACAATAGGAATTTGTGAATACGGCCAATCATTGGTAGGGATCACCTGATTATATTGGTGGAGTATGAAGTCGAGTTGGTTGTTCTGTGATATTATTTAATTTGAAAAATGATGGCTCTATTGGAGTTTGTTGGTAGGTAGTGAAACTTGAACAAACGTTGAAGTATTATTGATGGGTAAATTATTACTACGGTAAATCATTACTCAACGGTAAATTATTACACAACGGTAAATTATACCATCTACGTAGAAGGGGCTGGAGTTTGTTGGTAGGTACTTTTGCAACTTTTTTCACTCCTCATCAACAATTTCTTTTCAGAACTTCATTATGTGTGTTTCTTTTCGTTAGGTACTGTTTGTCATCGGCAGAATTATTTTAGCAACATTTAACTCGTGATTTAGGTAGGTACCTAGTAACGAGTACGGGGTTAGGTACCAACCTAAGGAAGGTCTGCGATCTACATAATATGTATAGAATAGTACATATCATATTATAAAGACGGGTTATCTATACATAGAGCTGTGATCTGTAACAGAAGGGTATTCTATACAAAATAATAAACCGTTGTGCAGGGATTTGCAGCGTTTTTTGTTGCATTTTCGGATTCTACATACCTTGAAACGTAAACCATCCAATTTAGAGGGGGGTTAGAATTTTGTTAGCGAATTTTCAAAGAAAATGAAGCTATTGCAATGGCTTCGAAATTTAAATAATATAAATTTTTGGAAATTTTCTTCATAGAAATCCGTTTCAGACCATTCTAAAACGATTCCTGAAATTTAACACTTTTTTATATGTATATATATATTTATATATAAATATATGTGTCACTCCAGACGATAACTCTCGATAGAATTGAGATAAACAGCTCAAATTTGCACAAAAAATCTATCTTGGCAATCGAAAGGCTAAGTTCGAAGATGGGCGAAATTGGCCTACTCTAAGGAGGGTTTTGGCGCATTTAAAGTGCGCAAAAATTACCCAAAAATCCCCAAAATGTTATTTTCCAACAAGTGACCCCTCATTTTAAAGGTTTTTGCACGCTGAACACGATGGTGGAATCGGATTTCAGATATCTTGATCCGTTCTCAAATTAGAGCATTTAAAGTGCGCAAAAATTACCCAAAAATCCCCAAAATGTTATTTTCTAACAAGTGACCCCTCATTTTAAAGGTTTTTGTACGCTGAACACGATGGTGAAATCAGAATTGCGATATCTCATTCCGTTCTCAAACTGGAGCACTTTGAAGATTAAGGAACGTGGTTATTTCTTCGAAAATTCGCTCTTATAGCCATGCTGCATGACTGTGGTTTTTTTTTTCATGATCGATTCCAATGGTTTATTATTGAAAATAATAAATATGTATCCCCTCTTCATAGCGGATTTGCTACGGGTAGAAAATAGTACAGCATTTGCATTATTACAGCCTTTCATTTCGTTGGAAATTTAAACTTGCTGTAATATTCTCCACACAGGTACACTATTCAGAGCCCCGTTTTGGTTTATTATTTTCAATAATGAACCATTGGAATCGAGCAAGAAAAACAAAAAATTCTAACCCCCTCAAAATTTGATGGTTTACATTTCAAGGTATGTAGAATCCGATAATGCAATAAAAATATTTCTGTCTGTCCGCCGTACGCCGTACGGGCCGCTTTTCTTAGTTACCATGAAACAAAATTGATGAAATTCTGGTTAAAGGTCCCATTTGGGGTCTAGTTGGTCCTCGAAGCTCGACGTTACTGTCAGTCATCTCTAAGGGGTTCAAAATAGGGGTTGACATTTTCAGAACGCCTATACCTTTGTTTTACGTGAATTACGGTTTTAGATAGTTCTTGAACTTACGAGTTTTTTGAGACCACCCGGAGCATTTTACGTCCCTCCGTTCCTTCAGAGTAAGGCCCAGAAGTTTGCACCGACAGGCTTTTTGAACAGCAGGGTGAATGAAATTGTATAAATTTAGCCCATATCTCGTCACCAGGGACGCGCTAAAAATTGGGAATTGGCCCGATAAAATCATTGCTAGGGATCACCTGATTATAATCGCGGAGTATGAAGTCGAGTAGGTTGTTCTGTGATATTATTTCATTTGAAAAATCATGGCTCTGTTGGAGTTTGTTGATAAGTAGTGGAACTTGAACAAACGTTGAAGTATTATTGATTGGTAAATTATTATTACACAATGGTAAATCATTACTCAACGGTAAATTATTACACAACGGTTCATTTTACCATCTAGGTAGAAGGGGCTGGAGTTTGTTGGTAGGTACGTTTGCAACTTTTTTCAGTTGAACAAAGTTTCATTATGTGAGTTTCTTTTTGCCATTTTAGGTACTGTTTGTCATCGATAGAATTATTTTAGCAACATTTAACTCGTGATTTAGATAGGTACCTAGTAACGAGTACGGGGTTAGGTACTAACCTACGGAGGGTCTGCGATCTATATCATATGCATAGACACATAAATATATAGAGACATATATTACTTATATAAAGGGTTATCTATACGGAGAGCTGTGATCTGTAACAATGGTATATTATTACACAACGGCAAATTATTGCTTCATTATTTGCGTTCATTTTTGCAATTTTAGTTACTGTTTGTCATCGACAGAATTATTTTAGCAACATTTAACTCGTGATTTGGTAGGTACCTATTAACGAGTACGGGGTTAGGTACTAACTTACGGAGGGTCTGCGATCTACATAACATGTATATAATAGTACATATTATATTATATAGAAGGGTTATCTGTACGGAGACCTGTGATCTGTAACAGAAGGGTATTCTGTACAAATAATAAACCACTGTGCACGGATTTGCAGCGTTTTCTGTATGAAGCAGACCAAAAACTCAAGCTTCGAAGGATTTTCCCTTTCAGGAAAGAGAGAGCCATTAGTGAGTCCGAACTTAAACAACAAGGGAGTGCAACCAGGAAAATCAAAGATGGTGATCGATAGTCGGCAAACTTTTTTCTTAGATGGAGAATAAAAGCGATAGGGGAGCCGAAGGAAAATTACCGTGATTGATGGTGTACGTGAAGGTGGACGTGAATTGATGGTCCTTCAGCCGAATCGAGTGAATTAGACGTTTCCTTGCGGAAAAAAAACTCAGGTAGGGCAAATAGATGGATTGCACTTTTAATAAAGCGAAACTCGATGAAATGAAATGTCGATGTCTTATTAGACCTACCGAAGTTGAACTAAGATTCATCACTGTAGTGTAGAGAACAAAAACATTTTTGAAAATACCTACCATTTATTAATGAAATGCTGGGTGTAAAGTGGAAGTGTACCTACGTCATTGGATTAGAACTGCGATTGTATTATATTTTTCTACTCCTATGATTTCGTATTGTCGAACTCTTCGTGAAAGTTTTTGGTCAGCTTTTGAGCTGTATAAGAATTTGGATAATAAGTCAGAATATACAATAACGCCAGACAAGATGCAAGGGAGAAAAAAATTCAAGAAGTTCCCCCGCAGAATCCAAGAGCGCTAGTAGAAAACCCAAGATACAGATCGAGATTAATTTCAGATACCTACCTACCTGGATATACAATTTTTTGAACGTCAAGTGTAAAATAACAATTTATGGTATCGTTCAGCCCTGAATTACTAGCTATTTCAACGCTTGGCTAGTATGTCGTCTAACAGCATGATTTGGAAGTTCATCGCCCGGCCGCAGACACGAAGGGATGACATCAAAGGACTAATATGAAATACACAACCTGTAATCTGTTGGTGGACGTTTATATCCCACAAAAAGAGCTCTGTTATGAAGTGAATCGGTTGAAATGTCGAAGAAAATCTGATTTCGATATGGTCGTTCGATTTGATCGTTTGGGTAGGTATTTGAAAACAGCCCATGGCCAAGTTCGTTGGGAGAAGAATCCTTGAGACAACTCCATCTTAATGAGGTGACTTCTTTTGCTTAACAATCTGACGCAGCAGATCTAAACAGAATAAGAGCCGAGTTGAACCCGCCGAAGGAGATAACCAGCGAAGAGTACGGCGCCAACTGTTATAACCGACATAAGTGCGTACGTGTTGCATATCACGGGGTCTTCCCACTTCCTTTTTTAACCGTCGGTTCTCTAATTAGTACGAGCCTATCTGAAAATACATAGCTCAGTATCACTGGCATAACAGCGAGAATCGGTGAACCAACTGTCCTTCGGACTGTGATTTACGACGTCATCTTCATTTAGAAAACTGATCACGGTTATTGCCGCCGTTTGTATCTCTCAACTAGAGAACTCTGACATTTCACACTGCGTGGAAAAGTGGTGGTCTGAAAGGTAGAACTCCGAATTAGTAACCACGGTTCACGTAACACGCGTCTTTTAACTCATCGGTAGGTGGCCATCAAGATCAGCAGTAAGTAAGGTAATGAGGTTATTTTACCACAAAGCGCTAAGGATTTGACGACGTTACTACGTGTTGTCAACGTTGGATACCCATGACTCGTTCGATGAAGGTATCCTCGTAAAAAACTGATCTCCCGAACTTCCTGAGCTGACCGGTTTTTTGAGGGAAATTAGAAAAGAAATGAAGAAAACATTTTGACAAAGAACTTCTAAGAATGCAATGAGAGGCAAAGGCAATGGGATCGACTGAAACGAGATTACAGGCGCGGTGGCACCCGGGAATGTAAGTGCAGGGCTCGATATGCTAAGCACGAGCTTCACTTCAGTTGCTCGGGCTGACATGGATAGGGCAATAATGTGCATTACCACCTGTTATACTCCCTACCCTTATTTTCACATCAAAGGGTGGACTGTCTGCAAAGGAATCGTTGATGGGCTACATTTTTTTTTTAAATTTTGCATTTCTTTATTAATATTTACAGTGATTTACAAAACCAAAAAAAGTTCTTCATAATGCGTTCACCTCTTTTTAAATTATGTAGTTGTGCTGAGGGGTGGAGCCGCTTGTATCTATACATCATATTATAAATTTACAGTTTATTATAATTTAATTATATTGATAAATCAATGTTCATTATTTTATGACAGGACTAATTTAAGCATAGCTCTTCGTTACAAATAGTTTCTACGTTTATTGTCTTACCTAGGCATTTTCGTACACTATTAACTTAATTTTCTTTCTTGGCATACAAGTTTTTAATTTTGTAATTAAACATTATTTTCCCCGGACTTTTGTAAGTTACAGTTGTAGGGCGTTAAATAGTTTTGCTCCTCTATAGTCATAACTACTTTGTCCGCTGCTTGTCAGCCTAAACGACATGTTACCTAACCAACTATAAGCTCTCGTAATACCTTGTTTGTGATAGCACACATTTCCTCAACATAATTCTTTATGTGTTTTAATTAAGGTCAGCCGCTCTACCAATTCCCTTATGGTATTCACTTGCTCTATTTCTACCCCCAAGTAGCGGGTACTCCTCACTTGTTCAATCATTAGGCAGTCACACCTCTCCAGTTAATAAAAACAGGAGCTTGACATTTCATTGTTCCAATTTCAGGTATACTAATATTCCTGAGTGCAAATGTCACGAAACTGGTTTTTATTGCATCGAATTTCATCCCTATATTGCTCATACATTTAGTTACAATCGCCATGCTTCTTCCGGCCTTTTATCTTTACATAATCAGCAGAAATACAAACAGAGCAGCACTGGAATAAAACGAAAGGAGAGGTAAGAGACAGTTATCTCAGACAACTCCCGGCAACTTCTTCTTCTTCTGGCAACAGGAACAACCCCTACCGGCCGAACTTCTTCCTCCAACGAAGCTGCTGTGGTTATGGCCTGGTCTTGTTTCCTCCGAAATGATAGACACAGGAGGGTCCCACCTAAAGGATTCAGAGCACGTTTCGATGTTATTTCAAGATCACTATCCGCAAGGCATTACGTGCGCGGGAGCCCGACTTTTTGACGAGGGAACCGGACTCTATAGGCCAGGAGTATATTATAATAAATACGTATAATTTACCTACAAGGATATGTAACCTACACATGAATGTATGAAGATTCATCCTACTATTCAACACTTAACGTCCATATCCAGCTCTACCGGTTACCAAAAGGCTGCAAAGTTCTTGTCACATGGGTTTATTATTCTGTTGTACATACCTACAGAAATGTTGGCTGTTCATTTATAGTTTCTTTCATGTGCAATAATTGAAATAGCTATTTGTGATGGTTTCCACTAATTTTGGTCCCCGAAAACACGAATTACTCTCTTCTTTTAAATTATCTTTTGTTATTGATAGTGCCATTTAATTGTCTTGATTAACTTTTTCACACTTTTTCTAGTGTTAATATACAAACTGATGGTGATTTCAGACCATTTCTCAAGTTTCTGACTCATAAAAAATGAATTTTGGGAGCTAACCTTCGTTACAACCTCAATTTTTCAACCTTTGGTCAAAATCGACTTTATATTCGGTCTTCGTGCCCTAAAAAAAACATGGAAAAAGAACCTCAAAAGCTCATTTTACTAAAACACCAAAAAACACTATTTTTACACGCATTTTATACCCATAGCACCCCTGGATGTATTCCGATCGGGCTGCAAAGTTTCGGGACACAACTAGGGCCCAAATGGAGCCTGTGTGCGAAAGTACGAATTTTATAGACCGAAAATGAAGCCGGTATGCATGATACGGCGGACGGACATTGCAATTTTTTGAATCTACGCACCTTGAAACGCCAAAGAAAAAATTTTGAGGGGGCGTAAAAAAAGTTTTTGCTTAGCGAATACATAGGTGTATTATTCACAGAATAGTAAACCAAAAGCAGGATCGTAGGATACCCTGCCACCTGTCCTTGTTATCTATGGTCAAAATGGGGTAATTCAAATTGAAACCTGTATTAAAATGAATAGTGTACATTCTCGCCCTAATACTAGTCTTGTGAATATAGCAGAAGTATCGGAACTCATGAGTCAATACAGTGAAGGACGTTCGATTTCGTCAAATCCATGGGCTTGACCATTCGATATATTAAAACCGCTGCAAAGTCCTTGTCACGTGGGTTTATTATTCTATTGGCCTACAGAAATGCAGGAAATACATTTATGTTTCTTTCATGTGCAATAATTGAAATAGCTATTTTTTATGGTTTGGACGATTTTTGGCCCACAAAAACACGAATTAGGCTCCTATTTTTGACAATTTATCTTAGATAATTGATAGTGCCATTTAATTGTATTGATTCACCTGTGGATACTACTTCTAGTGTTAGTATACAATTTTATGGTGATTTCAGACCATTTCCCAGGTTTTTGACTCAAAAAATGAATTTTGGGAGCTGAACTTCCGTTACAGCATCAATTATTCACTCTTTGTTCAAAATCAACTTCACAGTCAGTATTATCGCCATAAAAAAAATGGAAAACGATTCGTCACAAGCTCATGTTCACTAAAACATTTAAAGAACCCTCGAAAACCCTTATTTTTGCACCCATTTTTCACCCGTAACACCCCTGGGTGTATTCCGACCGGGCTGCCGAGCTTCGGAGCACAACTAGGATGCAAATGTGTTCCCAAATCGGGACCCATACTGTGCGCGGAAGAACCACGATTTTGGACCAAATTTTAACGTTAATTTAAGGCTGAAACTTAGTTAGAACCACAGTTTTTCAATCTTTGGTCAAAATCGGCTTTGTATTCGGTCTCCTCGTCCTAAAAAACATGGAAAACTATACCTCACAAGCTCATGTTATTAAAACACACAAAAAAACAAACCATTTTTGCACCCATTTTTCACCCATAACCCCCTTGGGTATATTCCGATCGGGCTGAAATGTTTCGGGACACAACTTGGGCGCAAATGGAGCCTGTGTGCGAAAGAACGAAATTTTTAGACCGAAGTAGATATGGATGATACGGCGGACGGTGGACGGACATTGCATTTGTGGAATCTGCGCACCTTGAAATGTAAACAAAATTTTGAGGGGGTTATAAAAAAATTTCTGAGCGAATACATAGGTGTATTATTCACAGAATAATAAACCAGAAATAGGTCGTATTTTAATCGATTCGGCTAGACTATTTTGGCTTTTATTTGACGAGAAAATATATAATATTTTTGAAATGTATCTTCTCTTTCTAATCTCATTCTTCCGGGTGGCGAGACGGGGTATGGTGAGAACGAGCAGTTGGTGACGAGACGGGTTGCGATTTAACCCGGCTTAATCGGCTCAGAAGTAAGATAAGAAAAGGAGACGTTCGCGTGTCACTGACTTACCAAAATACGACACGACATACTTGAATTATATTTTCTTCAAATTGTTCTTGAACTGAAGAACATACTCAATGCATTAATATCAGGGGCAATATCTCACCAATTCTATGAATAAATCCTGAATACATCTTTCTTGCATCATGTTGATTAGTCCAGTGTTTAGAAATATAGTGAAAATGAACATCGTTAAGGTGAATTATAACAATCTGAAATTGCTAATTTCGTACTTACGGGAACGCATTGACATTTGATGCAGTACATCACGCCAAAAGGTGGGCCAAGATCGGCAAACCAGGTACTTCCAAGCTCTCGAACTTCACCACCGATTTGACATTCTGGAACAGTAACACAATCGAATCAGGTATTTATAAGTAAGTACCTACTTGACAAAGTAATTTGGGAGGATTTATGACGATATTGATGGTCTCAACTAAGTATGAGTACTACTACAGTTACTGTAGCTACAATGCCGTTGGCTCCGAAATCTTCGTTTTGCGCTGGAATAATAAATAAGTGTGATGATAAGGTTAGGTACCTTTCAGATGTTGAGCATCAAGTTTATGGGCTTAGCGAATGTCGTCCTCTGGAATCAACCTTATACTCCGTCCTAAAATACCAACTAAAAACTTCAAAGTAAAGCCGTGAGCTTTTGGATTAGAACCGAATGCCCTTCTTGGCATGCACGACTCATTTGAGGATCCCGTCCCGGATTTCAGCACTTTGCCGTGACAGTTCTTCTGCCAACAGATCTCCACCGCTCCCAATGAGCTCACCCGCGGGACATCCGTGCAGCGAATGACAATGAGGCCGATGAACAGGACGAACTCGGGCGGACATATTCCTTGCCTGTCTAAGAGGTTCGGTAGGAAAACATCTAGACCAGGAGACATGATAACGATGATCTGCTGAGTTATTTGAATGTTCAACTTAGCTGCTTCAAGTGTGCTTTTGAAATATGCCGGGCCGAAACCTCTGAGGTAGCAGAATCCTTGCTGCTGAACGTAGCAGCACTAAAGCCCAAAGCATTCTAGCTCGTCCTAGCTCACAGGCTGAACTTGGAGTATCAAGATGCATAGAATACGTATTATTGAAATTCTGCTAACAGGACAGGTGATCACGTCGCGATGCCACGCTGGTAGGGCAGTTCGTAAAGCCCTAGGCTGAATGTACTATTGACATACCGTAGAAAATAAATTTTTTATTGACGGGTTGTTGTTCGCATAGTGACTGGGATATTTGGGATTCTCAGCAAAATTTAGTTGGGCTATTTTTCGGTACAACTACAAGAAATTCTGATAGGAGAATTCCGATAGGGATTAGTAATTTCGTTGCCAACGTCCCGTTGGCACCTTAACCATATTGTACTTGCAAAACCATTCTATCAAAATTCAGATAGAGAACCTGTATTCATGGCCATACACAGCACGCCCATTCTGCCGGAGGATCTAGAGTCTATAGAGAATGCAATTTTATCCAGAGACCATCTCCAGGTCTCCTAAAAGGAACATGTTTCCACGATGACAACACATTAATTTGTTCTCATCAATATTATATTGCTTGTTCTAGCCCAGTGGTTCTCAAAGTGGGGGGCGCAAGCCGTTTCCCGGGGGGGGGGGGGGGAGGGGGGAGGGGATCTCAAAAAGTTAAAAAAAAAATACTTGGTTATCACTGATTTCCGATCGCGTCATTGAGCAGCTGATCAAAAGAATGGATGACGTGTTCTTCACCTACCCACCAATAGCGAACTCCTACCTAGTACTCCAATAATTATTCCAGTATTATATAAACATTTCTAGTGACGCCATCTTCTCGTGATGAACATTGAATAGTCAATAGATGAATATAGAGATGATCTTGTTATAACCGATGGTTATAACCATTGATCGCCCTCTACTCGTTCGTCACGACAGGATGACGTCACTAGAAATTTTTACATTTTTAGGTTGTCTGGAGAACTCTGGGTTTCGTGGTAAAGTAATTCTCTAAAATATATCCCCGTGTTGCGAGAGAAGCTGTCACGTTGCTGATCCCATTTGCTACGACGTATTTGTGTGAATCTGTGTTTTCTACTTTGGCGGTCATCAAAACAAAATTCAGAAACCGTTTTGATGTCAAGTGTGACTTAAATTATTGTTGCCCAATATAAATCAATTATCATTAACCCAAATGAGTTATTATTAACCCAAATTAACCATATTCTCATTAGAATTTTATATTACTCATCTGGATCAAATATATTGTTTAATTAATTACTCTTATCAAATTAATATATTGTTATTATTTGTACTTTGAAATTCATTCACTTCTTTCTAAATTAATTTAGGTAATATTTTAATAAGTACCAACATAAATATGAACTTGATTAAAAACTACGTGAATTGATAGTCAGCATCCTTTTTATTAACAAAAATGCCTAGGTTTCTGGTGATTTTGAAGGAAGGTTGGTGGAAGGGGGCGAGAAGATGTCACGATACTCCCGAGGGGGGCGCAAACAAAAAAGTTTGATAACCACTGTTCTTGCCGATAGTGGCAAATTATATTTTAACTATTATCCAACACTGTGGCTACTTGTGATAAATTTGAATCTCGTAAGATGACTGTTAGCAAGATGTTACATTCTAGAAAAAGAGGTCACCGCTGAATAAAACACTCTAAATATATATATGTGCTTGTTTCCCCCGGCTCAAAAACCACACTTTTCCCAACGAACGATATTCTAATATTATTTTTAAATATCCCCTGGGTTTCGGAGCAAAAAGCTGCGGAACCGATAAAAATGGAGTGCTTCTCGAAAGATTTCCACATTTCGATTAATTTTCTCCGCGCTTCTATATATATATTTGAAAACCCCAGTTGAGCGGGCGGCTGCTTGAGTGATCGTTTCGAGGGTGGTCTGCAAAGTGAGAAGATTGATAATATGCGTTGGCAACAGAAACATGAAAAATTCTGCGACGAACGGATTTCAGGTTCCACGGATTCCTTCCAACTTTTCCTTCTATGGGTAAGATATTTTCCAATACTAGATTCATACCGGTGATGGTAAGAAGGAGGGGGGGGGGGGGGGGTGGAAGAGAGATTTTAAGCTTTTGATTCCCGTTTCCAGTGTTACACTCCTGAAAAGTAGCTTTTCATAGGATGAAATACGCAAGCCCTTCTGGAGAAAATGCCATATAACCCTTGCCCCACACTGTTAAAGGACACCAAAAGTACGCTTAACCCCCCCCCCCCCCTCACCTCCCTCCCTCGTAATTGGCCCCCTGGGTGTCTCTAGTGTTGATTTTTCGTACCTAGGACCGGAGGGGCCCCTGAAGACTGTACAAAATTTCAACCCTCGGGACCATCGCAGGTGCCTGAGTTATGGAAGTTTGAAAATCGCTATTTTAAAGTTTTTCTACTTCTTCTTCTTCTTCTCGATCTTCTTTGACAGGGCTACAGCCTCACAGACATAACGGATCAAGCTGATATTCTGCACACACATTCTTTATCTCCAAGGAGTTGCCTTTTGTGCATCCCCCCCCCCCCCCAATTTTGAAATTTTACTGAAACTAGATAGTTTTTTTCTAGAACCTACTCTTGAGTAGATGCTAAGTAAGTAGTCCTCAGTACGTACTAAGTAGGTAGTAATAAGTACGTATGTCCAGCCGTTCAATCACAGTAAGACCCTGAAGTTGCAACGAAAAATCTTCGTCAACATGGGTGTGGATGAAATGGTAAAATAAAGCCAGCCCAGATAATCATTGCTAGGGAACAGCTAATTATAATCACACGTGGCTTTATAACTCGAGTTGGTTGTTCCGCGACATTCATTCATTTGCATAAAAATGGGTGCTTTGGATTTTGTTGGTAGATTTCTAACTTGAATAAAATAATACCTATAACAACAACACATTATATGTAGAATTTGCAAATTCACATATCTCAAAATATGTCACTAATCATTATCAACCATATTTCGTCATGCTGATCTTAGATCACTATAATTTTTCCGTTTATTACGATTAACAATTTTGAAACAACACTTGGAATGACAACATCTTAGACGAATTCTGCATAATATACCCCGATTACGTACCCCGTATACGTGACTGAAAATATCGGACATAGTAATTCATCGTCTGATGTTCACTTCGGCGTTAAGATTCCTGTATGGCTATATGTATGTTCCTACATTTATAAATAATTTATCAACAGGAATTCTGAGAAAAAAGGAAATGGAAAGATTCACAACATGCTATTCCACATAAATATATCTTCTTCGACAAAAGAAATGAACGACTTGAGCGGTGGAGATCAAAAGAACATGTGCATTAATCTCCAAGCGGTGGTCAACGTGTTTTGATTTAGATATCACGTTTGAGAGGAAAAAAATAATTTATTCACCCTGGTGGGAGTACACTGCACATAACACTAAGATTTCATGCATTTTATAAGTTGATTCATAGTTCTGATGAATAAAACACGATGAATAATACAATAAAATCTAAATTGGATGTGTCATTTGAAGTGAATAACATAATAATCTCCTTGTTGACGAAGAATGGGAAAATTGTTCTTACTTGTCGATTCCATTCCTTTTAGGTATTTATACAATACTAATACCTACTGTAAAATAGACTCCATATCCTAATTAAAATTCAAAATTCGTTATCATCGAACGTTGCCTTGTGTTTTCAAAGTGAAGAACAGAAGGTGAATTGAAATCGGGTGTTTTTCTATATTTCGAAATTAAAGAGGTAACGAGTGTTAAGAACTCTTACTTGAACAAAAATAATATTAATTTAAACTGTAAATATTTTTAAAATAATGCTGAAATTTTTTTGTTTTGATTTTTTGGACCACAAATTTGTAAATTTGGACCGCTCCGCAGTGCGATCGGCCTGGGTAACAAACTCATCATCTGTTAACAAATGCGGATAGTTTCATTTGACGAGATTTTTAATGTATCGTGCCGTTTTAAGGTAAACAACTGGTTTATTTTTACAAGTGTCTTACGTTGTAACTTGTTTCTAACAGTTGTCTACGTTGTTACTGGTTTATTAAAGTTTTTTCACGATGAGTTTCTCAGCGTGAAAAATTACGTAGAAAACGACATCTAACTCTTCAAGTCATGAGCAAGTCTTCATAGACATTAGATTTCCTCGAAAAACACAAGTTTTTTAAAATTTGCATTCAAACGTGAATTTCTCACCTAATTAGTGCAGCAAAATGAAACTAACACACACCGTCGATGTGGTTATCTCAACATAAGCTGAGATTCTGAGAACGTTTTTCCCGTCACATGCACGGCGCACGTTCAAGCACCCATTATTTTTGAGACGTAGAGCCATTTGAGAAAATAGGTAGGTAGGTAGTGATTTTGAAAATTTGAGAAAATTTTCATTCCATTCCAATTCTTCGCCCGCTGAATGTATTCCAAGTTTACGTTAGGGCAATATATTGATAGAAAATGTAACGCTCTTCCCAGCGGTGTCCTCATCTTTTATTTTATACTGTAATTTCAGGGAGTTACGGCCACTTCAGTGGTATACGGTCGAAAAACCGAAAAACTCTTAAAATCGAAAGTAACTCCCAAAATAAGGGGTTCAAAAAGTCTAAGAGGAACTTTTTGTTGGAAATTAGCTATAGAAGCGACTCCTGAAGTTTTAGCATAATTTTGCAACCTGAATAATTATTAGACATTAATGCAAAAATAATAGGTTACGCTGTATATTATATACACTACACATATACCTTACACTATATAAGATTATGAACATCAACGCAAAAATAATAACAACTCATTCATGAACCTGACCATTCACATTCGTGTTACTACCTTCTTTTTCAACGCCAGTAATATAGTTTTATTGGTGTTATAGCTTATAGATTATTTTGAAAGTAAATATATTGTATTATATATAGATGATTGTATGTATAGCACAGGTGATCGTAAGTTGAAATCGAAAGCAATTGAGTAGGTACCTAAACTCCTCTCCTCACAATAAAAGGCCAAACTTGACAGATTTTAAAGGTTTAAAACCTTTAAAAGGTTAAAGGGCTATCTCATTCTGCGTCGGATGAGAGCTATGTAGCCATGATTTTTGGTGATTTTTCGAAGGCGTTTTTGGACCCGTTACAATTGCGCACTATCTTCAAAAATAGGCAAAAAGGACACTTTTTCTCCCATTAAATCTGTCTGTACAAGCCTTGGTGTTTGACCTTATGAATCCATTATGAATGCATTTCTGAACCTGCTATCGATCCTGGATACTCGGATGGTGATATTAGTTTGGATGTCCGTACTTTCAAATCACTTGGAATGAAAGACAGCTAAAGGGCGCTAAATACCAGCCTTGGCAAATCTGGAGGCCAGATGGCGGTGATATTAATGAGCAGATCAAGGAAAGGTAGAGCAAAACCGTGGCCGTCAATGAACTGTTGACCTAAAGGAATTAAAAGGTTTTACAATGAATTATATAACTCGGCCGTGGAGCGCAAGTGGTGAAAATGTCAACAAAAGTTCACGACAAGGAAGGGGAAAACATTGCTCAGGGCAAGACCGACTTTCTAAATGAACGAGAACTGGAGAATAATCTTAGGATAAAACACGAGACTAGTCTACTATCTCTAACTAATCTCAACTCGTATAGGTTTTCATTACATGGGATATAACAATAGAGCAATTTGCTATATCGCCCTAAAAATGGAAGAAAAACACTCCAAATTACAGGCAATTATATGTTATTGAATAACACGTAACAGGCTACTTCATTAGTGATTTCCAACGCTGAATATCTTATAGCCCTTTTAATTCTTCTGGTCCTATAGGATTAAACGTCTCAGTGAAATGACAACAGCTCGTCTCTCGCATTTACGTGTCTCATGCATTTTCTTCCATGCATAATAAATATAATAGTTCGAAACTCGTCACGTCCAGTCCGTACATCCCGTACTTGAGGTGTGTTCCGTATTTTGGACGCATATCTGCACTTAAGGATAATCAGAGGTTATTTCCGTTGAACGAACTGAGTATCTAAGCATAGTAGAAGTAAAAATCTCCTGGATCTCTGAAAGAATCAATAAGTCGCATCCCAAGCTTCGTTAACCCAGCAGAGGCAATGGGTCAAATGGGAGGGCCCACAGGCCGTAACTAAGGGAGGATCTACCTCTCAACAGATCCGCCATAATTGGGTCAAAGGTCGTTAGCAGAGCAAAATATGGACCGATGACTGTAGTAATTAGCACTAAAAAGCTAACTGAGACCTTCTGTTTCGCTTGCCTTATCTCGGGACTCGAATCTACAACTTGTTCTTTGTTGAGTCCCTTTTGAGGTTCGTCCATTATCAGATTGTCGTTTCAATGGAAAACAATTTTAGACATCAATGCCACTCACCTCATAGAGCTGTGACAAAACCCTTATCTTTCAGTACAGCTACCCGAATCAACTGATGATGATGACTGCTGTCGATGTCGTGTGCTGAAGTCAAATCAAGCGTCACGATCTCATGGCGGAAATTCAGGCATCTAACAATGGATTTACTAACCGAGTACATTGCCATCATGACCATTTTGATAATAATATTTAATTGATCATATTAATCTGAATTGTTGTTATATGGGAAAAAAGGACCTTGAAGCAGTAGAAATCATGAGCGAATCAGAGTTAACTATTATCGGTTGCAAGTAAGATGCCAAGAGTCTAAAAAACCTGAAACTCCCACTCAGTGCCCTCCTCCTAATCAACCCAAAATTTCTCCAACTACTCTAAATTTTCTGAAAGGATTGATTGGCGGATTTTTCTTCAGTTTGAGATGCGAGTGTTACTGACCACATTAAACGACACTTTTACATCTGTCCAAATGGGTGATCTTTATTTATTCATCAACTTTCTATAATGAGTGTTTAATATTTGTGCAAAATTATGATTCCATATGCATCAACAGATATCCATTTAGGCCCACAGTTATGTCCACTGATCCACTACTTAGCTGATTAATTAAATTATAGCTTCCACTGATAAATTACATAGCTAACACTGATGTAAAGAGGAAGGAGAGGACTCAACATTGGGAAGCTGAAGAAAAAAAAAAGAAGAAAAAAACCCGGAAAAAGAGTTCAGTTCCTTCATTAGACCTAGCTGCGAGTGATGCATTGTTGAAGGTTATTTGATGAAATAATTCATCAGGTCTACATCTTGGAATGAAATGAAAAGTGAAAAGCACGAAGAGTATCCAGGGACTTCGTTCAGAGGGAAACTATAAAGAGGAGGCGGAGTGAATGTACCGGAGCATTGGAACAGGATAAGGTGAAATCCAATTCCTTGGTTTGAATATTTTATAGAAGTATTCTCATCTCTTCGTACTCTCTTCGATCCGTTTGTGCGAGGGTTCCGAAAATAAAGTTTCCATTATGAACATCCAAGAGTCCATGTTAGGAAGATTTCATATCGCACTCGAATTTCTTCGAGCTGGACTGGTAAGAACCACAAAAATATTACTTGTTGGAAAACTGTGGTAGGTTATACTGAAATTATATTTTAGCCATGTGCTGAAGCGATGGATGTTGAAGTTACCAAGGAGCTCAGATATATAATACCCCCCCCTCCCACCAAAAACCCTGTTGTAAAATTTTACCCGCCAACAAAACCTCTTAAACCGCAAAACGGATTGATATCTGTTCTTCAGTAGCACCTACTCAGTACTACTTCATTACTAACTACTTAGTACAGACTCAGTAACACCTAGTAGTACGTATTAGTACCTAGTAGTACCTAATGCAATGCACCAAACGACGACGCCGAACACACGTTTTTCCAATGCTCCAGATGGAGCAGGGAAAAGGAGATCCTAGAAGAACAGGACGGCGAAATCACACCAACTAATATGATCGGGAAGATGATCTCCAGGCAGGAAACCTGGGAGAGGATTGTGTCCTACATAGTCCGAATCCTTAAGGCACAAAAGCTGGACGACCCGACCCCACTCCGAAGTAATGCTGAACAAGTGATTCCGAGGTGGATTAGGTCAAGAGGATCAGGGTTAGTGGGTTTTTAGCGAGTGAAACCTCACACGGCTGCGGAGTGCGGACCCTCCAAAGCGCAAGTCTTTTTCAAGATTTTCCCACTGTTTCCCTCGTTAAAAAAAAGAAAAAAGTAGTACCTTTTCAGTACTTAGTACAGACTCAGTACTACCTATGTAGTACCTATTCACTACTATCTACTTAGTACCTGATCAGTACCTACTTAATTTTTTTGGTGGGTAAATTGTTACAAGTTTGTTGGAGGGGGGGGGGGGGGGATCACCTGTTTTTGCACTGATTGATGAAGTAAACATTTTTTTCTCGATACCTGCCTAATTGCCTAAATGTTTTTCAAAATCGGGTGGGAGAGGGGGGACAAAATGCACAAACGGAAATTCCTTGGAGCATAAAATATGTGTGTACAAAATTTCAGCTTGATCCGTTATGTCTGTGAGGCTGTATACCAGTAAATAAATTTTCTCAGTACCTACTTAATTTCAAAATGGGAGGGGCGAAGAAGAAAATGTACAAACGGCATCTCCTTGGAGCATAATAAATGTCTGTGCAAAATTTCATCTCGATCCGCTATGTATGTGAGGCTGTAGGCCTGTCAAATGGCAACAACAACAACAACGACAACGACAAGAAGTAGATAAACGAGAAAATAGAGATTTTTCAAACTTCCACAACTCTGGCACCTAATGGTCCCGAGATCTGAAATTCGGTACACGTCCTCAGGGGTCTCTAAAGAATGGGTGTATCAAAAACCAACAGAGGAAACGCCGAGGGGGCCAAGTTACGGGTGGGGGAGGGACTTGTGTTGTCGTGTAAACTTTGTCCTAGTCGCTGTAGGTAGGTATGGAGGTTTTCAGTTTTCTTGGCGGGCAGGACACTCCCGCGTCCCTAGATGTTTGACAGCCGACATGCCATGTCACATCTACATTCATGATGAACAATATGATGATCACACGTTTGAGAATGGAGCAGGCCCAGAGACCGTACAACCTGTATAAACCATACAGTGGCATCTCGCATATCCAGGAAGCAAGAACGCACCAATAATATTGTACAGTAACACTTTGGTAGTTGTGATTTCATGAGATATTAAAGTTATGACAGCGTTATGTATCGTCAAATTACATTTTAATTGCCACTATAATGTCAACGGGGTTTCATGACTTTGCGAAACATTGAATCTGCCGCGAAATATTTAGAACAATCCAACACGTTGAGGTTTTTCCTCTTGTTTATTCAAATAAATTACAATTACGTGCTCGCAAAAAAAGTGACGATGACAAACAATCTTCAAGATGTTTCTACCACAACTGAGAGCAACGGAAAGAAGTTCCCATCAAGGCGGTTTAATCAAGGGGGAGTGCCGCTTCGTTTCCTAGTACCCTGGGTGAATCCCATAACGGAAAAAAACTGTTTCAATTATTCACTTAAAGAGCGCGGAGGCTTTTTAACACGTCGAGTGAGAGGGGGGGGCGGAAGCGGTCTTTTTAGGTCCTTGATTACTACGAGCACTTCGCTATGGGTGAACTTGATAAGCGTCGCGTTCTCTGGGACCGTTTGTACGCATTGAAAGAGGACGTTCTTTTGATGAGTCAGAGGTCTCTCGTGTCCCGATGACGTAGATTTGGGGTGTTCATGTGGATTTAACGTCATCCGCACCTTCTTATATAATAAAGACCCGTATTCTACTAAAACATTGAAAACCCAGAGTATTTTAATCGGGGGTTTTAATCAGGGAATGACTGTACAGATGAAGCATTAGAAGATATATATGTCGTTGCCTGGAGATTGATGTGTGTACTACTTTAAAGTGAAAACGACGGCAGCAGCTGGACACATCAATCTCCAGGCAACGACATATACCTATAAATGTTTCTTTCTTTCTTTCGTTATTGTCCCTTATGCGTTCATACACCATTCATCAGATTGCGGTGAAAATTTGGTGAGTTGTTGCGCGCCTGCCCACAAATGTTTCTGCGGTTTAATTTAATTTAATTTATTTATTTAAACATAAAAGTGGTATTGTGGAAATCTATCCCCGCGAAGGTTCCTGGTTTTTCCCCCATTCAAATAACAAAGGAAAATACTCCCCTGTTTTGGCTAAGGCCCCAGTGAGAAGAGTTCACGATGTCTTAACAAAAACATAAATCAACATAGAAGAAAAACTCCAGATAATCTGTCTACATATATTTTTTCAAAAAAATTTTAACATAATTATAATATAATGTTAATTATTGTGAAATCCACCCCCGGGAAGGTCCTATATCATTCATCCGATTGCGATGAAACTTTGGTGAGTTGTGCGCACGCCCACGAAGGTTTCTGAATTAGTGGAAATATTTAATCACGTACAAGAAGGATGAAAAGACAATTTACAAATCGAACATTTGCCGTTTTCTGAGGCGAGAATAGATCACGATGACACTTAGCAAAATCCATCACAGCAAATGAAAGGAACAAAAGTCGCCGGACTGACGTAATCTCAGACGCGTTGTCGCACAAGAAACAGCCTACAACTTCCAATCAATGTGAATTGGACAAGGCCACGAACTGAACTGACACTTACCTCCTGTTGTAATTTTTTGTTCAGAGCTTGCAAGGAAAAGGAACACCTTCCTCATGAACTTGTAGCTCTGTCGGGTTTAAAATCCAGCCACCGAGCATTATCACGAACCAGATCTTATGGCCGATGTGACAGTCCCCGCGTAACAGCCGTAACCCTGACGGTTTGAGGGTCCTGCGGTGGAACAAGGACGCATCATCATGTTGACGGGTCGTTGCCCCGCGTTGTGTGCAAAGCCCATAGCGCTAGCGATGCGTCCGATAACCGAACTCATGAATTTAGTTGCGGGAGGGCGGGAACACGAGAGCGGAGTCAAATTAATTTCCATAGGGAAGTGACAGGTCCGTAGGCACCTCCGGTCGACCTGACGCGACGCCCGGACTGGAAAATGCGAGTGGGACGAGAGAACCGTTTCACCGCATCGTGCATTATGAATGACGTCCCCGATTTATCTTTCATTTCATTGCTAAAAATAGACAGATCCTCACGAGTCCTTCCGTCCAAACAATAACCTCTATCTGTAACCTCAAACGACTACACAACACAATACGGAAATATTGGTACCAACTCGTACGTCTACATCTTCTTTTAGTGCCGTACTTGCAACCAGGAGTGGGCTATGTGATTGAATTTATCAATGGGGTATGCGCATGGGTCACAAAAGCGGTTTATATCATTTTTTAATGAAACTGCATTCCATTCTGTGTACTTCGGCACCAACCGCACTGCCCTACGCTTAGTAGTTCCTTTTCTACGATTTTTCAAAGTTTCCAGAGGTTCATACGTCACAGTGGGCAGGGGGGTAATCCTATGTAATCGCTCAGCAAAAAGTTTTTATAAAACCCCCTCAAAATTTTTTCTTTTGCGTTTCAAGGTGCTTAGATTCCAAAAATGTCCATTCGCCGTCCGCCGTATCACGCATTACTACTTAATTTTCGGTCTAAAAAATTCGTCCTTTCGCACACAGGTTCCATTTGGGTCTTAGTTGTGTCCCGAAACGTTGCAGCCCGATCAGAATATATCCAGGGGTGTTATGAGTGTTATTTTTTGTGTTTTAGTAACATGAGCTTTTGAGGTATCGTATACCATATTTTTTGGGACGGGAAGACCGAGTATGAAGTCGATTTTGACCGAAGAGTGGAAAATTGAGGTTCTACCAAAGGTTCAGCTCCCTAAATTGATTTTTGTTAGTCAAAAACCTGGGAAATCGTCTGAAATCACCATCAGTTTGTATAATAACACTAGAAAAAGTGTCAACACGTGAATCAAGACGATTAAATAGCACTAACAATGAGCAAAGGTAATATGAAAAAAAAATGGGCGTACCTAATTTGTGTTTTGGGGGCCAAAATTGGTGGAAACCATCAGAAATAGCTATTTCAACATAATCACAATAAATGAACAGGCAACATTTCTGTAGGCATGTCCAATAGAATAATAAACCCACGTGACAAGGACTTCGCAGCGTTTTTCCAAAAGAATGAGTGCTATCAACGGAAATGACACAAATGAAATTCACAATACATTTTTATTCGCTTTCTACTGATTGACAAAGATTGTTTACGTAAATGTATATTATGCACGAGCATCGTTCTTTCATGACTTCTCTCGATCTGGTATTAATAGACGTGTTACTGACTTTATTACTTTATTTAATTTTACATGCCTACCCTCACTCATTATTTCCATTCAATGTGTTTCCTTATGCTTCTTACATGGGACGATAATAATTCTTTAGTCATAAAGAAAACCCCGATTTTGAAGAACTTCAAATTTTTTAGGTATAATGATGTTCGAATTTTTTCGTACTTCGTTTCTCCTTTCCCGGACTCCCTTCATGAAACCCTAGGGAGTCTAATCGTTACGGTCGCATAACGATGATTGCGAATATCATTGTACATTCAAACGCCCCAAACCAAACGCGAATAACGATTATAAAAACAATAGAACAATATTGACTGCAACACCCATGTCACGCTCGCGAAAAAGTCATTGAATCTGGAGACAGGGACAATCGGTCGTTGAGTTCATCAGTCGTTAACGATCACCGGTAGGAAGGATTAACTTTCGGCCCGTCATAACCCTGTCCTACATTTTCCAACAATCGGCGAGTCGTGTTGAAAGAAGAATAAAAGCTTGAAAGGACAGATGACGTGACTGCGGACTAAGTGCTCCTCTTGAAGAGGGAAGTTTACGTAACAGCGGAGAGTAGAGTGAGATCTGGTGATAGCCTACAGCCTGATCACCACAGTTTTTGAATATAAACTTA